>CAXDIM010000114.1:0-19880 GCA_963989365.1 Rhimphoctona megacephalus | reverse complement strand
ACAAACCCAAACAAACCCAAACAAACCCAAACAAACCCAAACAAACCCAAACAAACCCAAACAAACCCAAACAAACCCAAACAAACCCAAACAAACCCAAACAAACCCAAACAAACCCAAACAAACCCAAACAAACCCAAACAAACCCAAACAAACCCAAACAAAACAAACCCAAACAAACCCAAACAAACCCAAACAAACCCAAACAAACCCAAACAAACCCAAACAAACCCAAACAAACCCAAACAAACCCAAACAAACCAAACAAACCCAAACAAACCCAAACAAACCCAAACAAACCCAAACAAACCCAAACAAACCCAAACAAACCCAAACAAACCCAAACAAACCCAAACAAACCCAAACAAACCCAAACAAACCCAAACAAACCCAAACAAACCCAAACAAACCCAAACAAACCCAAACAAACCCAAACAAACCCAAACAAACCCAAACAAACCCAAACAAACCCAAACAAACCCAACAAACCCAAACAAACCCAAACAAACCCAAACAAACCCAAACAAACCCAAACAAACCCAAACAAACCCAAACAAACCCAAACAAACCCAAACAAACCCAAACAAACCCAAACAAACCCAAACAAACCCAAACAAACCCAAACAAACCCAAACAAACCCAAACAAACCCAAACAAACCCAAACAAACCCAAACAAACCCAAACAAACCCAAACAAACCCAAACAAACCCAAACAAACCCAAACAAACCCAAACAAACCCAAACAAACCCAAACAAACCCAAACAAACCCAAACAAACCCAAACAAACCCAAACAAACCCAAACAAACCCAAACAAACCCAAACAAACCCAAACAAACCCAAACAAACCCAAACAAACCCAAACAAACCCAAACAAACCCAAACAAACCCAAACAAACCCAAACAAACCCAAACAAACCCAAACAAACCCAAACAAACCCAAACAAACCCAAACAAACCCAAACAAACCCAAACAAACCCAAACAAACCCAAACAAACCCAAACAAACCCAAACAAACCCAAACAAACCCAAACAAACCCAAACAAACCCAAACAAACCCAAACAAACCCAAACAAACCCAAACAAACCCAAACAAACCCAAACAAACCCAAACAAACCCAAACAAACCCAAACAAACCCAAACAAACCCAAACAAACCCAACAAACCCAAACAAACCCAAACAAACCCAAACAAACCCAAACAAACCCAAACAAACCCAAACAAACCCAAACAAACCCAAACAACCCAAACAAACCCAAACAAACCCAAACAAACCCAAACAAACCCAAACAAACCCAAACAAACCCAAACAAACCCAAACAAACCCAAACAAACCCAAACAAACCCAAACAAACCCAAACAAACCCAAACAAACCCAAACAAACCCAAACAAACCCAAACAAACCCAAACAAACCCAAACAAACCCAAACAAACCCAAACAAACCCAAACAAACCCAAACAAACCCAAACAAACCCAAACAAACCCAAACAAACCCAAACAAACCCAAACAAACCCAAACAAACCCAAACAAACCCAAACAAACCCAACAAACCCAAACAAACCCAAACAAACCCAAACAAACCCAAACAAACCCAAACAAACCCAAACAAACCCAAACAAACCCAAACAAACCCAAACAAACCCAAACAAACCCAAACAAACCCAAACAAACCCAAACAAACCCAAACAAACCCAAACAAACCCAAACAAACCCAAACAAACCCAAACAAACCCAAACAAACCCAAACAAACCCAAACAAACCCAAACAAACCCAAACAAACCCAAACAAACCCAAACAAACCCAAACAAACCCAAACAAAACCCAAACAAACCCAAACAAACCCAAACAAACCCAAACAAACCCAAACAAACCCAAACAAACCCAAACAAACCAAACAAACCCAAACAAACCCAAACAAACCCAAACAAACCCAAACAAACCCAAACAAACCCAAACAAACCCAAACAAACCCAAACAAACCCAAACAAACCCAAACAAACCCAAACAAACCCAAACAAACCCAAACAAACCCAAACAAACCCAAACAAACCCAAACAAACCCAAACAAACCCAAACAAACCCAAACAAACCC
This sequence comes from Rhimphoctona megacephalus, assembly GCA_963989365.1. Taxonomy (NCBI): domain Eukaryota; kingdom Metazoa; phylum Arthropoda; class Insecta; order Hymenoptera; family Ichneumonidae; genus Rhimphoctona; species Rhimphoctona megacephalus. Next base: position 17,782 of record CAXDIM010000114.1, on the reverse strand, counting down.
AAACAAACCCAAACAAACCCAAACAAACCCAAACAAACCCAAACAAACCCAAACAAACCCAAACAAACCCAAACAAACCCAAACAAACCCAAACAAACCCAAACAAACCCAAACAAACCCAAACAAACCCAAACAAACCCAAACAAACCCAAACAAACCCAAACAAACCCAAACAAACCCAAACAAACCCAAACAAACCCAAACAAACCCAAACAAACCCAAACAAACCCAAACAAACCCAAACAAACCCAAACAAACCCAAACAACCCAAACAAACCCAAACAAACCCAAACAAACCCAAACAAACCCAAACAAACCCAAACAAACCCAAACAAACCCAAACAAACCCAAACAAACCCAAACAAACCCAAACAAACCCAAACAAACCCAAACAAACCCAAACAAACCCAAACAAACCCAAACAAACCCAAACAAACCCAAACAACCCAAACAAACCCAAACAAACCCAAACAAACCCAAACAAACCCAAACAAACCCAAACAAACCCAAACAAACCCAAACAAACCCAAACAAACCCAAACAAACCCAAACAAACCCAAACAAACCCAAACAAACCCAAACAAACCCAAACAAACCCAAACAAACCCAAACAAACCCAAACAAACCCAAACAAACCCAAACAAACCCAAACAAACCCAAACAAACCCAAACAAACCCAAACAAACCCAAACAAACCCAAACAAACCCAAACAAACCCAAACAAACCCAAACAAACCCAAACAAACCCAAACAAACCCAAACAAACCCAAACCCAAACAAACCCAAACAAACCCAAACAAACCCAAACAAACCCAAACAAACCCAAACAAACCCAAACAAACCCAAACAAACCCAAACAAACCCAAACAAACCCAAACAAACCCAAACAAACCAAACAAACCCAAACAAACCCAAACAAACCCAAACAAACCCAAACAAACCCAAACAAACCCAAACAAACCCAAACAAACCCAAACAAACCCAAACAAACCCAAACAAACCCAAACAAACCCAAACAAACCCAAACAAACCCAAACAAACCCAAACAAACCCAAACAAACCCAAACAAACCCAAACAAACCCAAACAAACCCAAACAAACCCAAACAAACCCAAACAAACCCAAACAAACCCAAACAAACCCAAACAAACCCAAACAAACCCAAACAAACCCAAACAAACCCAAACAAACCCAAACAAACCCAAACAAACCCAAACAAACCCAAACAAACCCAAACAAACCCAAACAAACCCAAACAAACCCAAACAAACCCAAACAAACCCAAACAAACCCAAACAAACCCAAACAAACCCAAACAAACCCAAACAAACCCAAACAAACCCAAACAAACCCAAACAAACCCAAACAAACCCAAACAAACCCAAACAAACCCAAACAAACCCAAACAAACCCAAACAAACCCAAACAAACCCAAACAAACCCAAACAAACCCAAACAAACCCAAACAAACCCAAACAAACCCAAACAAACCCAAACAAACCCAAACAAACCCAAACAAACCCAAACAAACCCAAACAAACCCAAACAAACCCAAACAAACCCAAACAAACCCAAACAAACCCAAACAAACCCAAACAAACCCAAACAAACCCAAACAAACCCAAACAAACCCAAACAAACCCAAACAAACCCAAACAAACAAACCCAAACAAACCCAAACAAACAAACCCAAACAAACCCAAACAAACCCAAACAAACCCAAACAAACCCAAACAAACCCAAACAAACCCAAACAAACCCAAACAAACCCAAACAAACCCAAACAAACCCAAACAAACCCAAACAAACCCAAACAAACCCAAACAAACCCAAACAAACCCAAACAAACCCAAACAAACCCAAACAAACCCAAACAAACCCAAACAAACCCAAACAAACCCAAACAAACCCAAACAAACCCAAACAAACCCAAACAAACCCAAACAAACCCAAACAAACCCAAACAAACCCAAACAAACCCAAACAAACCCAAACAAACCCAAACAAACCCAAACAAACCCAAACAAACCCAAACAAACCCAAACAAACCCAAACAAACCCAAACAAACCCAAACAAACCCAAACAAACCCAAACAAACCCAAACAAACCCAAACAAACCCAAACAAACCCAAACAAACCCAAACAAACCCAAACAAACCCAAACAAACCCAAACAAACCCAAACAAACCCAAACAAACCCAAACAAACCCAAACAAACCCAAACAAACCCAAACAAACCCAAACAAACCCAAACAAACCCAAACAAACCCAAACAAACCCAAACAAACCCAAACAAACCCAAACAAACCCAAACAAACCCAAACAAACCCAAACAAACCCAAACAAACCCAAACAAACCCAAACAAACCCAAACAAACCCAAACAAACCCAAACAAACCCAAACAAACCCAAACAAACCCAAACAAACCCAAACAAACCCAAACAAACCCAAACAAACCCAAACAAACCCAAACAAACCCAAACAAACCCAAACAAACCCAAACAAACCCAAACAAACCCAAACAAACCCAAACAAACCCAAACAAACCCAAACAAACCCAAACAAACCCAAACAAACCCAAACAAACCCAAACAAACCCAAACAAACCCAAACAAACCCAAACAAACCCAAACAAACCCAAACAAACCCAAACAAACCCAAACAAACCCAAACAAACCCAAACAAACCCAAACAAACCCAAACAAACCCAAACAAACCCAAACAAACCCAAACAAACCCAAACAAACCCAAACAAACCCAAACAAACCCAAACAAACCCAAACAAACCCAAACAAACCCAAACAAACCCAAACAAACCCAAACAAACCCAAACAAACCCAAACAAACCCAAACAAACCCAAACAAACCCAAACAAACCCAAACAAACCCAAACAAACCCAAACAAACCCAAACAAACCCAAACAAACCCAAACAAACCCAAACAAACCCAAACAAACCCAAACAAACCCAAACAAACCCAAACAAACCCAAACAAACCCAAACAAACCAAACCAAACAAACCCAAACAAACCCAAACAAACCCAAACAAACCCAAACAAACCCAAACAAACCCAAACAAACCCAAACAAACCCAAACAAACCCAAACCCAAACCCAAACCCAAACAAACCCAAACAAACAAACCCAAACAAACCCAAACAAACCCAAACAAACCCAAACAAACCCAAACAAACAAACCCAAACAAACCCAAACAAACCCAAACAAACCCAAACAAACCCAAACAAACCCAAACAAACCCAAACAAACCCAAACAAACCCAAACAAACCCAAACAAACCCAAACAAACCCAAACAAACCCAAACAAACCCAAACAAACCCAAACAAACCCAAACAAACCCAAACAAACCCAAACAAACCCAAACAAACCCAAACAAACCCAAACAAACCCAAACAAACCCAAACAAACCCAAACAAACCCAAACAAACCCAAACAAACCCAAACAAACCCAAACAAACCCAAACAAACCCAAACAAACCCAAACAAACCCAAACAAACCCAAACAAACCCAAACAAACCCAAACAAACCCAAACAAACCCAAACAAACCCAAACAAACCCAAACAAACCCAAACAAACCCAAACAAACCCAAACAAACCCAAACAAACCCAAACAAACCCAAACAAACCCAAACAAACCCAAACAAACCCAAACAAACCCAAACAAACCCAAACAAACCCAAACAAACCCAAACAAACCCAAACAAACCCAAACAAACCCAAACAAACCCAAACAAACCCAAACAAACCCAAACAAACCCAAACAAACCCAAACAAACCCAAACAAACCCAAACAAACCCAAACAAACCCAAACAAACCCAAACAAACCCAAACAAACCCAAACAAACCCAAACAAACCCAAACAAACCCAAACAAACCCAAACAAACCCAAACAAACCCAAACAAACCCAAACAAACCCAAACAAACCCAAACAAACCCAAACAAACCCAAACAAACCCAAACAAACCCAAACCCAAACAAACCCAAACAAACCCAAACAAACCCAAACAAACCCAAACAAACCCAAACAAACCCAAACAAACCCAAACAAACCCAAACAAACCCAAACAAACCCAAACAAACCCAAACAAACCCAAACAAACCCAAACAAACCCAAACAAACCCAAACAAACCCAAACAAACCCAAACAAACCCAAACAAACCCAAACAAACCCAAACAAACCCAAACAAACCCAAACAAACCCAAACAAACCCAAACAAACCCAAACAAACCCAAACAAACCCAAACAAACCCAAACAAACCCAAACAAACCCAAACAAACCCAAACAAACCCAAACAAACCCAAACAAACCCAAACAAACCCAAACAAACCCAAACAAACCCAAACAAACCCAAACAAACCCAAACAAACCCAAACAAACCCAAACAAACCCAAACAAACCCAAACAAACCCAAACAAACCCAAACAAACCCAAACAAACCCAAACAAACCCAAACAAACCCAAACAAACCCAAACAAACCCAAACAAACCCAAACAAACCCAAACAAACCCAAACAAACCCAAACAAACCCAAACAAACCCAAACAAACCCAAACAAACCCAAACAAACCCAAACAAACCCAAACAAACCCAAACAAACCCAAACAAACCCAAACAAACCCAAACAAACCCAAACAAACCCAAACAAACCCAAACAAACCCAAACAAACCCAAACAAACCCAAACAAACCCAAACAAACCCAAACAAACCCAAACCCAAACAAACCCAAACAAACCCAAACAAACCCAAACAAACCCAAACAAACCCAAACAAACCCAAACAAACCCAAACAAACCCAAACAAACCCAAACAAACCCAAACAAACAAACCCAAACAAACCCAAACAAACAAACCCAAACAAACAAACAAACCCAAACAAACCCAAACAAACCCAAACAAACAAACAAACCCAAACAAACCCAAACAAACCCAAACAAACCCAAACAAACCCAAACAAACCCAAACAAACCAACCCAAACAAACCCAAACAAACCCAAACAAACCCAAACAAACCCAAACAAACCCAAACAAACCCAAACAAACCCAAACAAACCCAAACAAACCCAAACAAACCCAAACAAACCCAAACAAACCCAAACAAACCCAAACAAACCCAAACAAACCCAAAACAAACCCAAACAAACCCAAACAAACCCAAACAAACCCAAACAAACCCAAACAAACCCAAACAAACCCAAACAAACCCAAACAAACCCAAACAAACCCAAACAAACAAACCCAAACAAACCCAAACAAACCCAAACAAACCCAAACAAACCCAAACAAACCCAAACAAACCCAAACAAACCCAAACAAACCCAAACAAACCCAAACAAACCCAAACAAACCCAAACAAACCCAAACAAACCCAAACAAACAAACCCAAACAAACCCAAACAAACCCAAACAAACCCAAACAAACCCAAACCCAAACAAACCCAAACAAACCCAAACAAACCCAAACAAACCCAAACAAACCCAAACAAACCCAAACAAACCCAAACAAACACAAACAAACCCAAACAAACCCAAACAAACCCAAATAAACCCAAACAAACCCAAACAAACCCAAACAAACCCAAACAAACCCAAACAAACCCAAACAAACCCAAACAAACCCAAACAAACACAAACAAACCCAAACAAACACAAACAAACCCAAACAAACCCAAACAAACAAACCCAAACAAACCCAAATAAACCCAAACAAACCCAAAACAAACCCAAACAAACCCAAACAAACCCAAACAAACCCAAACAAACCCAAACAAACCCAAACAAACCCAAACAAACCCAAACAAACCCAAACAAACCCAAACAAACCCAAACAAACAAACCCAAACAAACCCAAACAAACCCAAACAAACCCAAACCCAAACAAACCCAAACAAACCCAAACAAACCCAAACAAACCCAAACCCAAACAAACCCAAACAAACCCAAACAAACCCAAACAAACCCAAACAAACCCAAACAAACCCAAACCCAAACAAACCCAAACAAACCCAAACAAACCCAAACAAACCCAAACAAACCCAAACAAACCCAAACAAAGGGGAGATTACGATATCCGTGGCGCCAAGTTTTGACCATGCAGTCTTTACATTTGGCCCAAAATAAGACTATTTTCAAGAGTAAAAAAAATTGAAATTCGGCCTTTAAGGGGGTGATACAGGGGTTTGAAATTTTTTATGAGATGGAGTATTTTTTGGCAGATTTGCTTGCAATTTGTCGTAAATATTCTAGAATATGAGTAATTTAAAAAGTATTCGGCAGTTTTTTGAAATTCAACCGTTAAGGGGTGGAACGGGGGTTGGAAATTCCCCCCTCCCCCGCACTCTTTATACTATTTCCACATGTCCAACTATTCAAACAACAACCTAAAGATGACCCGAACCCACCCTACTATTTCCACATGTCCAACTATTCAAACAACAACCCAAAGATGACCCGAACCCACCCTACTATTTCCACATGTCCAACTATTCAAACAACAACCCAAAGATGACCCGAACCCACCCTACTATTTCCACATGTCCAACTATTCAAACAACATCCCAAAGATGACCCGAGCCCACCCTACTATTTCCACGAGTCCAACTATTCAAACATCAACCGAAAGATAACCCGAACCCACCCTACTATTTCCACATGTCCAACTATTCAAGCAACAACCCAAAGATGATCCGAACCCACCCTACTATTTCCACATGTCCAACTATTCAAACAATAACCCAAAGATGACCTGAACCCACCCTACTCTTTTCAAATGTCCAACTATTCAAACAGCAACCCAAAGATGACCCGAACCCACCCTACTATTTCCACATTTCCAACTATTCAAACAATAACCCAAAGATGACCCAAACTCACCCTATTATTTCCACGTAGTCATTATACTGTATTTATAGCATGGTATACGGGTCAATTGGGGTGATGTCCTCAGAACAACCGTTTCACAACTTTATGCTTAAACTTTGAAACTCCTGTTTCATCCCCTTAAAGGTCGAATTTCGATTTTCATCATACTTGAAAAAAGTCTTATTTTTGGTCAAATATGGAGGCTGCATGGTCGGAATTAGGGACCACATATATTAATAATAATAATAATAATAATAATGCTTCAACTTTCAAACCGCCGTTTCACCCCCTTAAAGGCCGAATTTCAATTTTTATCATTCTCGAAAAAGTCTTATTTTGGGCCAAATATAAAGGCTGCATGGTTAAAACTTGGGGCCACAGATATCGTAATACTGCCCTTCAACTTTCAACCCCCCGTTTCACCCCCTTAAAGGCCGAATTTCAATTTTTTTTATTCTTGAAAAAAGTCTTATTTTGGACCCATTATAAAGATTGCATGGTCAAAACTTGGCGCCACGGAAATCGTAGTACTGCCGAACTTTCATATACAGGGTGTCCCAAAAGTCGTATACCCCAAAATGCTCAGAAAAGTTTTTTGAAAAAAATATATAGGGTGTCCCAAAAAGTGATCGTTTTTTATTTGTTTAAAATGAAGCTGGGACCTCATTAAGGAGGTTTTTGAAAGAATTTTTAAGTTCATGAAGTAATTGACCGAGTTATATAGAAAAAAGCGTTTTTACGCGTCTACGTTAATGTTAGTGCGAATGTGATTATACAGAATGATTTTACGTTAAATAAAGCAATTTTTGCAATGCCTTTTATAATTTCTTTATGTGTTTTTACCCCTTTTCAGCTATTATGAATGAATAAAATGTTATTAAACTCGTTGGGAGTATAATTATTTCTATGTCTACCTCTCCTATTTTGACGGGTAAGTATCTATATTAATTAACAAAAATTATTTGTAACGAAGAATTGCAAAACAACGATTGGTATGATTTTAATTATTAAGGGTGGAGACCCGAGGACGTAACAGTCTATTGACGAAATAGGATTTGGCGTTCACGGAAACGATTTTCACCGAAAACTAATAAGAAATTGCGTTTCCCCAGCCAAATTTGAGTGAAACGGTGGTTTTTCTTCGTAATTTTAGTATTCACTTCCAAACAGCATAAAAACGTGTAGAAATCATTTTTTATTGACGAAATAAGATTTAGCGTTCATGGAAACGATTTTCACCGAAAATTCACGTTTTTCATCGAAAACTGATACGAAATTGCGTTTTCTCTGGTAAATTTGAGTGAATGGGTGATTTTTCTTCATAATTTCAGTTTTCACCACAAAACAGTATAAAAACGTGAAGAAATCCTTTTATATTGACGAAATAAGATTTGGCGTTCATGGAAATGATTTTCACCGAAAATTCACGTCTTGCATCGAAAACTGATGCGAAATTGCGTTTTCTGTGGTAAATTTAAGTGAAACGGTGATTTTTCTTCGTAATTATAGTATTCACTGCCAAGCAGCATAAAAACGTGAATAAATCATTTTTTATTGACGAAATACGATTTGGCAATCATGGAAACGATTTTCACCGAAAATTCACGTTTTGCATCGAAAACTGATCCGAAATTGCGTTTTCTTTGGTATATTCGAGTGAAACGATGATTTTTCTGTGTAATTTCAGTTTTCACCACCAACCAGCAATAAAACGTTAAGAAATCATTGTCTATTGACGAAATAAGATTTGGCGTTCATGGTAACGATTTTCACCGAAAATTCACTTTTTGCATCGAAGACTGATACGAAATTGCGTTTTCTGTGGTAAATTTGAGTGAAACGTTGATTTTTCTTCGCAATTTTAGTTTCCACTTCCAAACAACATGAAAACGTGAAGATATCATCTTTTATTGACCAAATAAGATTTTGCGTTCACAGAAACGATTTTCACCGAAAATTCCCGTTTTTCATCGAAAACCGATACGAAATTGCGTTTTCTCCGTTAAATTTGAGTGAAACGGTGATTTTTGATCGTTATTTTATTTTTCACTCCCAAACAGCATAAAAACGTGAAGAAATCATTGTCGATTGTCGGAATAAGATTTGGCATTTACCGTAACGTCTTTCACCGAAAATTCACGTTTTTCATCGAAAACTGATACGGAATTGCGTTTTCTCTGGTAAATTTGAGTGAATGGGTGATTTTTCTTCATAATTTCAGTTTTCAACACCAAACAGTATAAAAACGTCAAAAAATCCTTTTATATTGACGAAATAAGATTTGGCGTTCATGGAAATGATTTTCACCGAAAATTCACGTCTTGCATCGAAAACTGATGCGAAATTGCGTTTTCTGTGGTAAATTCGAGTGAAACGGTGATTTTTCCGTGTAATTTCAGTTTTCACCACCAACCAGCATAAAAACGTGAAGAATTCATTGTCTATTGACGAAATAAGATTTGGCGTTCATGGTAACGATTTTCACCGAAAAATCACTTTTTGCATCGAAGACTGATACGAAATTGCGTTTTCTGTGGTAAATTTGAGTGAAACGTTGATTTTTCTGCGCAATTTTAGTTTCCACTTCCAAACAGCATGAAAACGTGAAGATATCATCTTTTATTGACCAAATAAGATTTTGCATTCATAGAAACGGTGTTCACCGAAAATTACCGTTTTTCATCGAAAACTGATACGAAATTGTGTTTTCTCCGTTAAATTTGAGTGAAACGGTGATTTTTGATCCTTATTTTATTTTTCACTCCCAAACAGCATAAAAACGTGAAGAAATCATTGTCGATTGACGGAGTAAGTTTTGGCGTTTACCGTTAACGTCTTTCACCGAAAATTCACGTTTTTCATCGAAAATTGATACGAAATTGCGTTTTCTCTGGTAAATTTGAGTGAATGGGTGATTTTGCTTCATAATTTCAGTTTTCACCACAAAACAGTATAAAAACGTGAAAAAATCCTTTTATATTGACGAAATAAGATTTGGCGTTCATGGAAATGATTTTCACCGAAAATTCACGTCTTGCATCGAAAACTGATGCGAAATTGCGTTTTCTGTGGTAAATTTAAGTGAAACGGTGACTTTTCTTCGTAATTTTAGTATTCACTGCCAAACAGCATAAAAACGTGTATAAATCATTTTTCATTGACGAAATAAGATTTAGCGTCCATGGAAACGATTTTCACCGAAAATTTACGTTTTGCATCGAAAACTGATACGAAATTGCGTTTTCTTTGGTAAATTCGAGTGGAACGGTGATTTTTCTGTGTAATTTCAGTTTTTACCACCAACCAGCAATAAAACGTGAAGAAATAAGATTTTCTATTTCGTCTATTTTTTTTCGTTTTTTTTTTTATTTCGTTTATTGACGAAATAAGATTTGGCGTTCATAGTAACGATTTTCACCGGAAATTCACTTTTTGCATCGAAAACTGATACGAAATTGCTTTTTCTGTGGTAAATGTGAGTTAAACGGTGATTTTTCTTCGTAATTTTAGTTTCCACTTCCAAATAGCATGAAAACGTGAAGATATCATCTTTTATTGACCAAATAAGATTTTGCGTTCATAGAAACGATTTTCACAGAAAATTCCCGTTTTTCATCGAAAACTGATACGAAATTGCGTTTTCTCTGTTAAATTTGAGTGAAACGGTGATTTTTGATCGTTATTTCATTTTTCACTCCCAAACAGCATAAAAACGTGAAGAAATCATTGTCGATTGACGGAGTAAGATTTGGCGTTTACCGTTAACGTCTTTCACCGAAAATTCACGTTTTTCATCGAAAACTGATATGAAATTGCGTTTTTTCTGGTAAATTTGAGTGAATCGGTGATTTTTCTTCGTAATTTCAGTTTTCTCCACAAAACAGTATAAAAACGTGAAAAAATCCTTTTATATTGACGAAATAAGATTGGGCGTTCATGGAAATGATTTTCACCGAAAATTCACGTCTTGCATCGAAAACTGATGCGAAATTGCGTTTTCTGTGGTAAATTTAAGTGAAACGGTGATTTTTCTTCGTAATTTTAGTATTCACTGCCAAACAGCATAAAAAGGTGAATAAATCATTTTTTATTGACGAAATAAGATTTGGCATTCATGGAAACGATTTTCACCGAAAATTCACGTTTTTCATCGAAAACTGATACGAAATTGCGTTTTCTCTGGTAAATTTGAGTGAATGGGTGATTTTTCTTCATAATTTCATTTTTCACCACAAAACAGTATAAAAACGTGAAGAAATCCTTTTATATTGACGAAATAAGATTTGGCGTTCATGGAAATGATTTTCACCGAAAATTCACGTCTTGCATCGAAAACTGATGCGAAATTGCGTTTTCTGTGGTAAATTTAAGTGAAACGGTGATTTTTCTTCGTAATTTTGGTATTCACTGCCAAACAGCATAAAAACGTGAATAAATCATTTTTTATTGACGAAATAAGATTTGGCGTTCATGGAAACGACATTCACCGAAAATTCACGTTTTGCATCGAAAACTGATACGAAATTGTGTTTTCTTTGGTAAATTCGAATGAAACGGTGATTTTTCTGCGTAATTTCAGTTTTTACCACCAACCAGCATGAAAACGTGAAGAAATCATTGTCTATTGACGAAATAAGATTTGGCGTTCATGGAAACGATTTTCACCGAAAATTCACGTTTTGCATCGAAAACTGATACGAAATTGCGTTTTCTTTGGTAAATTCGAGTGAAACGTTGATTTTTATGTGTAATTTCAGTTTTCACCACCAACCAGCATAAAAACGGGAAGAAATCATTGTCTATTGACGAAATAGGATTTGGCGTTCACGGAAACGATTCTCACCGAAAACTAATAAGAAATTGCGTTTCCCCCGCCAAATTTGAGTGAAACCGTGATTTTTCATCGTAATTTTAGTATTCACTGCCAAACAGCATAAAAACGTGAAGAAATCATTTTTTATTGACGAAATAAGATTTGGCGTTCATGGAAACGATTTTCACCGAAAATTCACGTTTTGCATCGAAAACTGATACGAAATTGCGTTTTCTCTGGTGAATTTAAGTAAAACGGTGATTTGTCTGTGTAATTTCAGTTTTCACCACAAAATAGTATAAAAACGTGAATAAATCATTTTTTATTGAAGAAATACTATTAGCCGTTTATAAAAACGATTTTCACCGAAAAGTCTCGCTTATTCTTCGAAAACTGATACGAAATTTCGTTTCCTCTGCCAAAGTTGAGTGAAACGGTGATTTTTCTTGGTAATTTTAGTATTCACTGCCAAACAGCATAAAAACGTGAAGACGTCATTTTTTATTGACGAAATAAGATTTGGCGTTCATAGAAATGATTTTCACCGAAAAGTCACGTTTTGCATCGAAAACTGATACGAAATTGCGTTTTCTTTGGTAAATTCGAGTAAAACGGTGATTTTTCTGTGTAATTTCAGTTGTCACCACCAACCTCTCTCTCTCTCGCTCTCTCTCTCTCTCTCTCTCTCTCTCTCTCTCTCTCTCTCTCTCTCTCTCTCTCTCTCTCTCTCATCGAAAACTGATACGAAATTGCGTTTCCTCTGCCAAATTTGAGTGAATCGGTGATTTTTCTTCGTAATTTCAGTTTTCGCCACAAAACAGTATAAAAACATGAAGAAATCATTTTTTATTGATGAAATATGATTAGCCGTTTATAGAAACGATTTTCAACGAAATTTCACGTTTTTCATCGAAAACTGATATGAAATTGCGTTTTCTGTGGTAAATTTAAGTGAAACGTTGTTTTTTCTTCGTAGTTTCAGTTTTCACTACAAAACAGTATATATAATAACAGTATATCCAAAATAAGATTTGGCGTTCATAGAAATGATTTTCACCGAAAATTCACGATTTTCATCGAAAACTGATACGAAATTGCGTTTTCTTTGGTTAATTCGAGTGAAACGGTGATTTTTATTACACGCTTTATATTAGCTTCACTTGTATGTTTGTTTGTTTGTCTGTCAGTTTGTCAGTTTGTCTGTAACTCTCCTTTTTTTAACCCTTTGTTTCTTTTTTCTTTTATTTCTTTTAGTCCAATCGACTTGAAATTTGGTACTCAGGGGTTTTCGGGGCCGCTGATTACGATTCCACCCTCAATATTTCAAAATTCAAAATGGCGGATCCAATATGGCGTACCGAAAATGCTAAAATTCATACAAACCGCATGATATTTGGTACTCTGGGGTTTTCGGGGTCGCTGATTACGATTCCACCCTGAAAATTTTTAAATTCAAAATGGCGGATCCAATACGGCGGACCAAAAATGCAAAAATTCATTCGAATCGCTTGATATTTGGCACTCGGGGGTTTCCGGGGTCGCTGATTACGATTCCACCATCAAAATTTTTAAATTCAAAGTGGCGGATCCAATATGGCGGACCAAAAATGCAAAAATTCATTTAATCGCTTGATATTTGGCACCCAGGGGTTTCCGGGGTCGCTGATTACGATTCCACCCTCAATATTTCAAAATTCAAAATGGCGGATCCAATATGGCGTACCGAAAATGCAAAAATTCATACAAACCGCATGATATTTGGTACTCGGGGGTTTTCGGGGTCGCTGATTACGATTCCACCCTGAAAATTTTTAAATTCAAAATGGCGGATCCAATACGGCGGACCAAAAATGCAAAAATTCATTCGAATCGCTTGATATTTGGCACTCGGGGGTTTCCGGGGTCGCTGATTACGATTCCACCCTCAAAATTTTTAAATTCAAAGTGGCGGATCCAATGTGGCGGACCAAAAATGCAAAAATTCATTTAATCGCTTGATATTTGGCACCCAGGTGTTTCCGGGGTCGCTGATTACGATTCCACCCTCAAAATTCCAAAATTCAAAATGGCGGATGCAATATGGCGGCCAAAAGAGCAAAAATTCATTCAAACCGCATGTTCTTTGGTACTCGGGGGTTTTCGGGGTCGCTGATTACGATTCCATGCTCAAAATTTTCAAATTCAAAATGGCGGATCTAATATGTAATAATACTAATATGTTATATAATAATATATAATAATATATATTATTATATTACATATATAATATATAATATAATATATATATAATATATAATATATAATATATAATATATGTAATATAATAATAATAATAATATGTAATATGTAATAATAATGTGATACTTCGTTCGAAAACGTACATACTGTAGATAGCTACAGCTACTATTTATTAAAAATATAGTTTAAAAAAACTAAAAAAACACGCTTTTAAAGAATGTTGAACTAAAAAGTTAAAAATAAATATAGTTTAAAAAAACTAAAAAAACACGCTTTTAAAAAATATCGAACTAAAAAGTTTAAAATAATTTTAAAAATAAAATTATGACAATAGTACATAAAAAATACTAGTATAATTGAGGGAAAAGCGTGGGGCGCTTGATATACGATAATTATAGCACAAAGCACCACACGCTTTTCCCTCAATTATACTAGTATTTTTTATGTACTATTGTCATAATTTTATTTTTAAAATTATTTTAAACTTTTTAGTTCGATATTTTTTAAAAGCGTGTTTTTTTAAATTTTTTTAAACTATATTTTTCTGTGTAATTTCAGTTTTCACCACCAACCAGCATAAAAACGGGAAGAAATCATTGTCTGTTGACGAAATAGGATTTGGCGTTCACAGAAACGATTTTCACCGAAAACTATTAAGAAATTGCGTTTCCCATGCCAAATTTGAGTTAAACGGTGATTTTTCTTCGTAATTTTAGTATTCACTTCCAAACATCATAAAAACGTGAAAAAATCATTTTTCATTGACGAAATACGATTAGCCGTTTATAGAAACGATTTTCACCGAAAATTCACGTTTTGCTTCGAAAACTAATACGAAATTCCGTTTTCTTTGGTAAATTCGGGTGAAACGGTGATGTTTCTGTGTAATATCAGTTTTCACCACCAACCAGCATAAAATCGGGAAGAAATCATTGTCTATTGGCGAAATAAGATTTGCCGTTCACAGAAACGATTTTCACCGAAAACTAATAAGAAATTGCGTTTCCTCTGCCAAATTTGTGTGAAACGGTGATTATTCTTCGTAATTTTAGTATTCACTTCCAAACAGCATAAAAACGTGAAGAAATCATTTTTTTTATTGCCGAAATAAGATTTAGCGTTCATGGAAACGATTTTCACCGAAAATTCACGTGTTTCATCGAAAACTGATACGAAATTGCGTTTTCTCTGGTAAATTTGAGTGAATGGGTGATTTTTCTTCGTAATTTCAGTTTTCACCATAAAACAGTATAAAAACGTGAAGAAATCCTTTTATATTGACGAAATAAGATTTGGCGTTCATGGAAATGATTTTCACCGAAAATTCACGTCTTGCATCGAACACTGATACGAAATTGCGTTTTCTGTGGTAAATTTAAGTGAAACGGTGATTTTTCTTCGTAATTTTAGTATTCACTGCCAAACAGCATAAAAACGTGAAGAAATCATTTTTTATTGACGAAATAAGATTTGGCGTTCATGGAAACGATTTTCACCGAAAATTCACGTTTTGCATCGAAAACTGATACGAAATTGCGTTTTCTCTGGTGAATTTAAGTAAAACGGTGATTTGTCTGTGTAATTTCAGTTTTCACCACAAAATAGTATAAAAACGTGAATAATTCATTTTTTATTGAAGAAATACTATTAGCCGTTTATAAAAACGATTTTCACCGAAAAGTCTCGCTTATTCTTCGAAAACTGATACGAAATTTCGTTTCCTCTGCCAAAGTTGAGTGAAACGGTGATTTTTCTTGGTAATTTTAGTATTCACTGCCAAACAGCATAAAAACGTGAAGACGTCATTTTTTATTGACGAAATAAGATTTGGCGTTCATAGAAATGATTTTCACCGAAAAGTCACGTTTTGCATCGAAAACTGATACGAAATTGCGTTTTCTTTGGTAAATTCGAGTAAAACGGTGATTTTTCTGTGTAATTTCAGTTGTCACCACCAACCTCTCTCTCTCTCTCTCTCTCTCATCGAAAACTGATACGAATTTGCGTTTACTCTGCCAAATTTGAGTGAATCGGTGATTTTTCTTCGTAATTTCAGTTTTCGCCACAAAACAGTATAAAAACATGAAGAAATCATTTTTTATTGATAAAATATGATTAGCCGTTTATAGAAACGATTTTCAACGAAATTTCACGTTTTTCATCGAAAACTGATATGAAATTGCGTTTTCTGTGGTAAATTTAAGTGAAACGTTGTTTTTTCTTCGTAGTTTCAGTTTTCACTACAAAACAGTATATATAATAACAGTATATCCAAAATAAGATTTGGCGTTCATAGAAATGATTTTCACCGAAAATTCACGATTTTCATCGAAAACTGATACGAAATTGCGTTTTCTTTGGTTAATTCGAGTGAAACGGTGATTTTTATTACACGCTTTATATTAGCTTCACTTGTATGTTTGTTTGTTTGTCTGTCAGTTTGTCAGTTTGTCTGTAACTCTCCTTTTTTTAACCCTTTGTTTCTTTTTTCTTTTATTTCTTTTAGTCCAATCGACTTGAAATTTGGTACTCGGGAGTTTTCGGGACCGCT
Source organism: Rhimphoctona megacephalus (assembly GCA_963989365.1). NCBI lineage: Eukaryota > Metazoa > Arthropoda > Insecta > Hymenoptera > Ichneumonidae > Rhimphoctona > Rhimphoctona megacephalus. The sequence continues at coordinate 1,293 of CAXDIM010000114.1, read as the reverse complement.
GATTACGATTCCACCCTCAATATTTCAAAATTCAAAATGGCGGATCCAATATGGCGTACCGAAAATGCAAAAATTCATACAAACCGCATGATATTTGGTACTCGGGGGTTTTCGGGGTCGCTGATTACGATTCCACCCTGAAAATTTTTAAATTCAAAATGGCGAATCCAATACGGCGGACCAAAAATGCAAAAATTCATTCGAATCGCTTGATATTTGGCACTCGGGGGTTTCCGGGGTCGCTGATTACGATTCCACCCTCAAAATTTTTAAATTCAAAGTGGCGGATCCAATTTGGCGGACCAAAAATGCAAAAATTCATTTAATCGCTTGATATTTGGCACCCAGGTGTTTCCGGGGTCGCTGATTACGATTCCACCCTCAAAATTCCAAAATTCAAAGTGGCGGATGCAATATGGCGGCCAAAAGAGCAAAAATTCATTCAAACCGCATGTTCTTTGGTACTCGGGGGTTTTCGGGGTCGCTGATTACGATTCCATGCTCAAAATTTTCAAATTCAAAATGGCGGATCTAATATGTAATAATACTAATATGTAATATAATAATATATAATAATATATATTATTATATTACATATATAATATATAATATAATATATATATAATATATAATATATAATATATAATATATAATATATAATATATGTAATATAATAATAATAATAATATGTAATATGTAATAATAATGTGATACTTCGTTCGAAAACGTACATACTGTAGATAGCTACAGCTACTATTTATTAAAAATATAGTTTAAAAAAACTAAAAAAACACGCTTTTAAAGAATGTTGAACTAAAAAGTTAAAAATAAATATAGTTTAAAAAATCTAAAAAACACGCTTTTAAAAAATATCGAACTAAAAAGTTTAAAATAATTTTAAAAATAAAATTATGACAATAGTACATAAAAAATACTAGTATAATTGAGGGAAAAGCGTGGGGCGCTTGATATACGATAATTATAGCACAAAGCACCACACGCTTTTCCCTCAATTATACTAGTATTTTTTATGTACTATTGTCATAATTTTATTTTTAAAATTATTTTAAACTTTTTAGTTCGATATCTTTTAAAAGCGTGTTTTTTTAATTTTTTTAAACTATATTTTTCTGTGTAATTTCAGTTTTCACCACCAACCAGCATAAAAACGGGAAGAAATCATTGTCTATTGACGAAATAGGATTTGGCGTTCACAGAAACGATTTTCACCGAAAACTATTAAGAAATTGCGTTTCCCATGCCAAATTTGAATGAAACGGTGATTTTTCTTCG
>CAXDIM010000113.1:15000-28386 GCA_963989365.1 Rhimphoctona megacephalus | reverse complement strand
CCTATTTAGCAGGCTAGAGTCTCGTTCGTTATCGGAATTAACCAGACAAATCGCTCCACCAACTAAGAACGGCCATGCACCACCACCCACCGAATCAAGAAAGAGCTATCAATCTGTCAATCCTTCCGGTGTCCGGGCCTGGTGAGGTTTCCCGTGTTGAGTCAAATTAAGCCGCAGGCTCCACTCCTGGTGGTGCCCTTCCGTCAATTCCTTTAAGTTTCAGCTTTGCAACCATACTTCCCCCGGAACCCAAAAGCTTTGGTTTCCCGGAAGCTGCCCGCCGAGTCATCGGAGGAACTTCGGCGGATCGCTAGCTGGCATCGTTTATGGTTAGAACTAGGGCGGTATCTGATCGCCTTCGAACCTCTAACTTTCGTTCTTGATTAATGAAAACATTTTTGGCAAATGCTTTCGCTTCTGTCCGTCTTGCGACGATCCAAGAATTTCACCTCTAACGTCGCAATACGAATGCCCCCATCTGTCCCTATTAATCATTACCTCGGGGTTCCGAAAACCAACAAAATAGAACCGAGGTCCTATTCCATTATTCCATGCACACAGTATTCAGGCGAAGATAGCCTGCTTTAAGCACTCTAATTTGTTCAAAGTAAACGTACCGGCCCACCTCGACACTCAATGAAGAGCACCACGATGGGATATTAGTTGGACCGCCCCGTTAAGAGCTAAGCCCACCGGTAGGACGTCTCACGGCATGCTAGTTAAACACCGCGAGCGGTGAACCAACATCGTGACACACAGATTCAACTACGAGCTTTTTAACCGCAACAACTTTAATATACGCTATTGGAGCTGGAATTACCGCGGCTGCTGGCACCAGACTTGCCCTCCAATGGATCCTCGTTAAAGGATTTAAAGTGTACTCATTCCGATTACGGGGCCTCGGATGAGTCCCGTATCGTTATTTTTCGTCACTACCTCCCCGTGCCGGGAGTGGGTAATTTGCGCGCCTGCTGCCTTCCTTGGATGTGGTAGCCGTTTCTCAGGCTCCCTCTCCGGAATCGAACCCTGATTCCCCGTTACCCGTTACAACCATGGTAGGCGCAGAACCTACCATCGACAGTTGATAAGGCAGACATTTGAAAGATGCGTCGCCGGTACAAGACCGTGCGATCAGCACAAAGTTATTCAGAGTCACCAAGGTAAACGGTGGACGAGCGAACCCGCCACCGATTGGTTTTGATCTAATAAAAGCGTTCCTTCCCATCTCTGGTCGGAACTCTGGTTTGCATGTATTAGCTCTAGAATTACCACAGTTATCCAAGTAAATGTGGGTACGATCTAAGGAACCATAACTGATTTAATGAGCCATTCGCGGTTTCACCTTAATACGGCATGTACTGAGACATGCATGGCTTAATCTTTGAGACAAGCATATGACTACTGGCAGGATCAACCAGGGAGCTTCGTAATATATACGAGAGAGCTCTGGGAACTCTTTAAAGTGTGTGGCGACAATTCGCGTACGAGCTTGAATCGAAATTCGCGCGGCGCACCGAATAGCGACACATCACACACCCTCTTTTTCTCATGTTCCTTTTTCTATAAATCTCGACTAGCGAGATCCACCGGATCGCAAAATCAGTTTCGAAAATGCAGACCCGCATATTTTTTTTTCAAACATTCTCATATATAAAGAGACTCGTGACGCTGCAATATTTATTCGCAGAGCGACTTGATGTGCCTTTGAAATTTATTTCATTTGCAAGACACCATTCGTCGTTTTAGTAGTTACCCGCTAAAACGTTTCGTTAATAACATTATTAATAGACTCGCCCGGTATTGAATGAGTCGATGCTCGTATTATGATATACCAACGCCTATAAAATAGTGCGCCGTGTGCGTTTTAACCACGTTAAGGGGCATTCGGTCATAGACACCGCCCCGTGGTAATGCTGAGTGAGACACCGAGAGAGTAACAATGTACTCACAAGGCGCTTAAATTTCAAGAAACAGGAATATACAAAATATGTAAATATATATATATAAATATATATATAAACGTCAGTATATATTCAGTCCATAACATTCTTTATTTTTGTCGTCGTCGGCGGCGACGACGACGAGATTTTTTCTTTAAGAATAGTTCGACATTTGGAAAAAAACTTGACCCGCGGTACGCCGGTCTTATAAGTGACGGTGTGCGAGAAGAAATTATACGTTCGACCGATGGAGTGCGCACGAAGCGATACGGTTTGGTCAGTTATTTCCTTAGCATGACAAAACTTCTTCACGAGGTTTCAATACTAAACGACTTTTTTTAATCGATAATAAGTAGATTTTTATTTAAATAGGTATGATTTATTTTTACAAAAACAGGAGCGAATTAATTTCTCTTCGAACAGTCACTGCATTTACACGCGGCAACGATTTTCTCAATTTTAAACATAAGCTGTTCACCCGCCGCATCGATTTTCTCGATTTTAGAGATTTTTCGTCTTTCGAAAGTCGAAGCGACGTCCCAAAAGGGGGCTCGTCGATCGAGCGAGTCGGACGGTCGACGCCGCTCCCGGGACCCTTTACGCAAATTTATTTTCGCGCACTTTCATTTTCCTCGCAATGATAGCGGCAATAATGGCAATCGCGCGTTTATCGATATTTACGCTCTTCGTCAAGTTTTGCGGCCGTCGTTGTATACACGTCGCCCGGGGTTGACTCGCGTGGACGATAATTGTTCGAGTGATCGAAAAATTTTCCGACTCTCGGACCCTGAACGCACAAAAATTTTGGTCGAGGCGTTCAACGTCCGAGGTTCTCGAGCCGCTGAGGGTTCGTCGATCGAGCGAGTCGGACGGTCGACGCCGCTCCCGGGACCCTTTACGCAAATTTATTTTCGCGCACTTTCATTTTCCTCGCAATGATAGCGGCAATAATGGCAATCGCGCGTTTATCGATGTTTACGCTCTTCGTCAAGTTTTGCGGCCGTCGTTGTATACACGTCGCCCGGGGTTGACTCGCGTGGACGATAATTGTTCGAGTGATCGAAAAATTTTCCGACTCTCGGACCCTGAACGCACAAAAATTTTGGTCGAGGCGTTCAACGTCCGAGGTTCTCGAGCCGCTGAGGGTTCGTCGATCGAGCGAGTCGGACGGTCGACGCCGCTCCCGGGACCCTTTACGCAAATTTATTTTCGCGCACTTTCATTTTCCTCGCAATGATAGCGGCAATAATGGCAATCGCGCGTTTATCGATGTTTACGCTCTTCGTCAAGTTTTGCGGCCGTCGTTGTATACACGTCGCCCGGGGTTGACTCGCGTGGACGATAATTGTTCGAGTGATCGAAAAATTTTCCGACTCTCGGACCCTGAACGCACAAAAATTTTGGTCGAGGCGTTCAACGTCCGAGGTTCTCGAGCCGCTGAGGGTTCGTCGATCGAGCGAGTCGGACGGTCGACGCCGCTCCCGGGACCCTTTACGCAAATTTATTTTCGCGCACTTTCATTTTCCTCGCAATGATAGCGGCAATAATGGCAATCGCGCGTTTATCGATGTTTACGCTCTTCGTCAAGTTTTGCGGCCGTCGTTGTATACACGTCGCCCGGGGTTGACTCGCGTGGACGATAATTGTTCGAGTGATCGAAAAATTTTCCGACTCTCGGACCCTGAACGCACAAAAATTTTGGTCGAGGCGTTCAACGTCCGAGGTTCTCGAGCCGCTGAGGGTTCGTCGATCGAGCGAGTCGGACGGTCGACGCCGCTCCCGGGACCCTTTACGCAAATTTATTTTCGCGCACTTACATTTTCCTCGCAATGATAGCGGCAATAATGGCAATCGCGCGTTTATCGATATTTACGCTCTTCGTCAAGTTTTGCGGCCGTCGTTGTATACACGTCGCCCGGGGTTGACTCGCGTGGACGATAATTGTTCGAGTGATCGAAAAATTTTCCGACTCTCGGACCCTGAACGCACAAAAATTTTGGTCGAGGCGTTCAACGTCCGAGGTTCTCGAGCCGCTGAGGGTTCGTCGATCGAGCGAGTCGGACGGTCGACGCCGCTCCCGGGACCCTTTACGCAAATTTATTTTCGCGCACTTTCATTTTCCTCGCAATGATAGCGGCAATAATGGCAATCGCGCGTTTATCGATATTTACGCTCTTCGTCAAGTTTTGCGGCCGTCGTTGTATACACGTCGCCCGGGGTTGACTCGCGTGGACGATAATTGTTCGAGTGATCGAAAAATTTTCCGACTCTCGGACCCTGAACGCACAAAAATTTTGGTCGAGGCGTTCAACGTCCGAGGTTCTCGAGCCGCTGAGGGTTCGTCGATCGAGCGAGTCGGACGGTCGACGCCGCTCCCGGGACCCTTTACGCAAATTTATTTTCGCGCACTTTCATTTTCCTCGCAATGATAGCGGCAATAATGGCAATCGCGCGTTTATCGATGTTTACGCTCTTCGTCAAGTTTTGCGGCCGTCGTTGTATACACGTCGCCCGGGGTTGACTCGCGTGGACGATAATTGTTCGAGTGATCGAAAAATTTTCCGACTCTCGGACCCTGAACGCACAAAAATTTTGGTCGAGGCGTTCAACGTCCGAGGTTCTCGAGCCGCTGGCGGTTCGTCGATCGAGCGAGTCGGACGGTCGACGCCGCTCCCGGGACCCTTTACGCAAATTTATTTTCGCGCACTTTCATTTTCCTCGCAATGATAGCGGCAATAATGGCAATCGCGCGTTTATCGATATTTACGCTCTTCGTCAAGTTTTGCGGCCGTCGTTGTATACACGTCGCCCGGGGTTGACTCGCGTGGACGATAATTGTTCGAGTGATCGAAAAATTTTCCGACTCTCGGACCCTGAACGCACAAAAATTTTGGTCGAGGCGTTCAACGTCCGAGGTTCTCGAGCCGCTGAGGGTTCGTCGATCGAGCGAGTCGGACGGTCGACGCCGCTCCCGGGACCCTTTACGCAAATTTATTTTCGCGCACTTTCATTTTCCTCGCAATGATAGCGGCAATAATGGCAATCGCGCGTTTATCGATGTTTACGCTCTTCGTCAAGTTTTGCGGCCGTCGTTGTATACACGTCGCCCGGGGTTGACTCGCGTGGACGATAATTGTTCGAGTGATCGAAAAATTTTCCGACTCTCGGACCCTGAACGCACAAAAATTTTGGTCGAGGCGTTCAACGTCCGAGGTTCTCGAGCCGCTGAGGGTTCGTCGATCGAGCGAGTCGGACGGTCGACGCCGCTCCCGGGACCCTTTACGCAAATTTATTTTCGCGCACTTTCATTTTCCTCGCAATGATAGCGGCAATAATGGCAATCGCGCGTTTATCGATGTTTACGCTCTTCGTCAAGTTTTGCGGCCGTCGTTGTATACACGTCGCCCGGGGTTGACTCGCGTGGACGATAATTGTTCGAGTGATCGAAAAATTTTCCGACTCTCGGACCCTGAACGCACAAAAATTTTGGTCGAGGCGTTCAACGTCCGAGGTTCTCGAGCCGCTGAGGGTTCGTCGATCGAGCGAGTCGGACGGTCGACGCCGCTCCCGGGACCCTTTACGCAAATTTATTTTCGCGCACTTTCATTTTCCTCGCAATGATAGCGGCAATAATGGCAATCGCGCGTTTATCGATGTTTACGCTCTTCGTCAAGTTTTGCGGCCGTCGTTGTATACACGTCGCCCGGGGTTGACTCGCGTGGACGATAATTGTTCGAGTGATCGAAAAATTTTCCGACTCTCGGACCCTGAACGCACAAAAATTTTGGTCGAGGCGTTCAACGTCCGAGGTTCTCGAGCCGCTGAGGGTTCGTCGATCGAGCGAGTCGGACGGTCGACGCCGCTCCCGGGACCCTTTACGCAAATTTATTTTCGCGCACTTTCATTTTCCTCGCAATGATAGCGGCAATAATGGCAATCGCGCGTTTATCGATGTTTACGCTCTTCGTCAAGTTTTGCGGCCGTCGTTGTATACACGTCGCCCGGGGTTGACTCGCGTGGACGATAATTGTTCGAGTGATCGAAAAATTTTCCGACTCTCGGACCCTGAACGCACAAAAATTTTGGTCGAGGCGTTCAACGTCCGAGGTTCTCGAGCCGCTGAGGGTTCGTCGATCGAGCGAGTCGGACGGTCGACGCCGCTCCCGGGACCCTTTACGCAAATTTATTTTCGCGCACTTTCATTTTCCTCGCAATGATAGCGGCAATAATGGCAATCGCGCGTTTATCGATATTTACGCTCTTCGTCAAGTTTTGCGGCCGTCGTTGTATACACGTCGCCCGGGGTTGACTCGCGTGGACGATAATTGTTCGAGTGATCGAAAAATTTTCCGACTCTCGGACCCTGAACGCACAAAAATTTTGGTCGAGGCGTTCAACGTCCGAGGTTCTCGAGCCGCTGAGGGTTCGTCGATCGAGCGAGTCGGACGGTCGACGCCGCTCCCGGGACCCTTTACGCAAATTTATTTTCGCGCACTTTCATTTTCCTCGCAATGATAGCGGCAATAATGGCAATCGCGCGTTTATCGATGTTTACGCTCTTCGTCAAGTTTTGCGGCCGTCGTTGTATACACGTCGCCCGGGGTTGACTCGCGTGGACGATAATTGTTCGAGTGATCGAAAAATTTTCCGACTCTCGGACCCTGAACGCACAAAAATTTTGGTCGAGGCGTTCAACGTCCGAGGTTCTCGAGCCGCTGAGGGTTCGTCGATCGAGCGAGTCGGACGGTCGACGCCGCTCCCGGGACCCTTTACGCAAATTTATTTTCGCGCACTTTCATTTTCCTCGCAATGATAGCGGCAATAATGGCAATCGCGCGTTTATCGATGTTTACGCTCTTCGTCAAGTTTTGCGGCCGTCGTTGTATACACGTCGCCCGGGGTTGACTCGCGTGGACGATAATTGTTCGAGTGATCGAAAAATTTTCCGACTCTCGGACCCTGAACGCACAAAAATTTTGGTCGAGGCGTTCAACGTCCGAGGTTCTCGAGCCGCTGAGGGTTCGTCGATCGAGCGAGTCGGACGGTCGACGCCGCTCCCGGGACCCTTTACGCAAATTTATTTTCGCGCACTTTCATTTTCCTCGCAATGATAGCGGCAATAATGGCAATCGCGCGTTTATCGATGTTTACGCTCTTCGTCAAGTTTTGCGGCCGTCGTTGTATACACGTCGCCCGGGGTTGACTCGCGTGGACGATAATTGTTCGAGTGATCGAAAAATTTTCCGACTCTCGGACCCTGAACGCACAAAAATTTTGGTCGAGGCGTTCAACGTCCGAGGTTCTCGAGCCGCTGAGGGTTCGTCGATCGAGCGAGTCGGACGGTCGACGCCGCTCCCGGGACCCTTTACGCAAATTTATTTTCGCGCACTTTCATTTTCCTCGCAATGATAGCGGCAATAATGGCAATCGCGCGTTTATCGATATTTACGCTCTTCGTCAAGTTTTGCGGCCGTCGTTGTATACACGTCGCCCGGGGTTGACTCGCGTGGACGATAATTGTTCGAGTGATCGAAAAATTTTCCGACTCTCGGACCCTGAACGCACAAAAATTTTGGTCGAGGCGTTCAACGTCCGAGGTTCTCGAGCCGCTGAGGGTTCGTCGATCGAGCGAGTCGGACGGTCGACGCCGCTCCCGGGACCCTTTACGCAAATTTATTTTCGCGCACTTTCATTTTCCTCGCAATGATAGCGGCAATAATGGCAATCGCGCGTTTATCGATGTTTACGCTCTTCGTCAAGTTTTGCGGCCGTCGTTGTATACACGTCGCCCGGGGTTGACTCGCGTGGACGATAATTGTTCGAGTGATCGAAAAATTTTCCGACTCTCGGACCCTGAACGCACAAAAATTTTGGTCGAGGCGTTCAACGTCCGAGGTTCTCGAGCCGCTGAGGGTTCGTCGATCGAGCGAGTCGGACGGTCGACGCCGCTCCCGGGACCCTTTACGCAAATTTATTTTCGCGCACTTTCATTTTCCTCGCAATGATAGCGGCAATAATGGCAATCGCGCGTTTATCGATGTTTACGCTCTTCGTCAAGTTTTGCGGCCGTCGTTGTATACACGTCGCCCGGGGTTGACTCGCGTGGACGATAATTGTTCGAGTGATCGAAAAATTTTCCGACTCTCGGACCCTGAACGCACAAAAATTTTGGTCGAGGCGTTCAACGTCCGAGGTTCTCGAGCCGCTGAGGGTTCGTCGATCGAGCGAGTCGGACGGTCGACGCCGCTCCCGGGACCCTTTACGCAAATTTATTTTCGCGCACTTTCATTTTCCTCGCAATGATAGCGGCAATAATGGCAATCGCGCGTTTATCGATGTTTACGCTCTTCGTCAAGTTTTGCGGCCGTCGTTGTATACACGTCGCCCGGGGTTGACTCGCGTGGACGATAATTGTTCGAGTGATCGAAAAATTTTCCGACTCTCGGACCCTGAACGCACAAAAATTTTGGTCGAGGCGTTCAACGTCCGAGGTTCTCGAGCCGCTGAGGGTTCGTCGATCGAGCGAGTCGGACGGTCGACGCCGCTCCCGGGACCCTTTACGCAAATTTATTTTCGCGCACTTACATTTTCCTCGCAATGATAGCGGCAATAATGGCAATCGCGCGTTTATCGATATTTACGCTCTTCGTCAAGTTTTGCGGCCGTCGTTGTATACACGTCGCCCGGGGTTGACTCGCGTGGACGATAATTGTTCGAGTGATCGAAAAATTTTCCGACTCTCGGACCCTGAACGCACAAAAATTTTGGTCGAGGCGTTCAACGTCCGAGGTTCTCGAGCCGCTGAGGGTTCGTCGATCGAGCGAGTCGGACGGTCGACGCCGCTCCCGGGACCCTTTACGCAAATTTATTTTCGCGCACTTTCATTTTCCTCGCAATGATAGCGGCAATAATGGCAATCGCGCGTTTATCGATATTTACGCTCTTCGTCAAGTTTTGCGGCCGTCGTTGTATACACGTCGCCCGGGGTTGACTCGCGTGGACGATAATTGTTCGAGTGATCGAAAAATTTTCCGACTCTCGGACCCTGAACGCACAAAAATTTTGGTCGAGGCGTTCAACGTCCGAGGTTCTCGAGCCGCTGAGGGTTCGTCGATCGAGCGAGTCGGACGGTCGACGCCGCTCCCGGGACCCTTTACGCAAATTTATTTTCGCGCACTTTCATTTTCCTCGCAATGATAGCGGCAATAATGGCAATCGCGCGTTTATCGATGTTTACGCTCTTCGTCAAGTTTTGCGGCCGTCGTTGTATACACGTCGCCCGGGGTTGACTCGCGTGGACGATAATTGTTCGAGTGATCGAAAAATTTTCCGACTCTCGGACCCTGAACGCACAAAAATTTTGGTCGAGGCGTTCAACGTCCGAGGTTCTCGAGCCGCTGGCGGTTCGTCGATCGAGCGAGTCGGACGGTCGACGCCGCTCCCGGGACCCTTTACGCAAATTTATTTTCGCGCACTTTCATTTTCCTCGCAATGATAGCGGCAATAATGGCAATCGCGCGTTTATCGATATTTACGCTCTTCGTCAAGTTTTGCGGCCGTCGTTGTATACACGTCGCCCGGGGTTGACTCGCGTGGACGATAATTGTTCGAGTGATCGAAAAATTTTCCGACTCTCGGACCCTGAACGCACAAAAATTTTGGTCGAGGCGTTCAACGTCCGAGGTTCTCGAGCCGCTGAGGGTTCGTCGATCGAGCGAGTCGGACGGTCGACGCCGCTCCCGGGACCCTTTACGCAAATTTATTTTCGCGCACTTTCATTTTCCTCGCAATGATAGCGGCAATAATGGCAATCGCGCGTTTATCGATGTTTACGCTCTTCGTCAAGTTTTGCGGCCGTCGTTGTATACACGTCGCCCGGGGTTGACTCGCGTGGACGATAATTGTTCGAGTGATCGAAAAATTTTCCGACTCTCGGACCCTGAACGCACAAAAATTTTGGTCGAGGCGTTCAACGTCCGAGGTTCTCGAGCCGCTGAGGGTTCGTCGATCGAGCGAGTCGGACGGTCGACGCCGCTCCCGGGACCCTTTACGCAAATTTATTTTCGCGCACTTTCATTTTCCTCGCAATGATAGCGGCAATAATGGCAATCGCGCGTTTATCGATGTTTACGCTCTTCGTCAAGTTTTGCGGCCGTCGTTGTATACACGTCGCCCGGGGTTGACTCGCGTGGACGATAATTGTTCGAGTGATCGAAAAATTTTCCGACTCTCGGACCCTGAACGCACAAAAATTTTGGTCGAGGCGTTCAACGTCCGAGGTTCTCGAGCCGCTGAGGGTTCGTCGATCGAGCGAGTCGGACGGTCGACGCCGCTCCCGGGACCCTTTACGCAAATTTATTTTCGCGCACTTTCATTTTCCTCGCAATGATAGCGGCAATAATGGCAATCGCGCGTTTATCGATATTTACGCTCTTCGTCAAGTTTTGCGGCCGTCGTTGTATACACGTCGCCCGGGGTTGACTCGCGTGGACGATAATTGTTCGAGTGATCGAAAAATTTTCCGACTCTCGGACCCTGAACGCACAAAAATTTTGGTCGAGGCGTTCAACGTCCGAGGTTCTCGAGCCGCTGAGGGTTCGTCGATCGAGCGAGTCGGACGGTCGACGCCGCTCCCGGGACCCTTTACGCAAATTTATTTTCGCGCACTTTCATTTTCCTCGCAATGATAGCGGCAATAATGGCAATCGCGCGTTTATCGATGTTTACGCTCTTCGTCAAGTTTTGCGGCCGTCGTTGTATACACGTCGCCCGGGGTTGACTCGCGTGGACGATAATTGTTCGAGTGATCGAAAAATTTTCCGACTCTCGGACCCTGAACGCACAAAAATTTTGGTCGAGGCGTTCAACGTCCGAGGTTCTCGAGCCGCTGAGGGTTCGTCGATCGAGCGAGTCGGACGGTCGACGCCGCTCCCGGGACCCTTTACGCAAATTTATTTTCGCGCACTTTCATTTTCCTCGCAATGATAGCGGCAATAATGGCAATCGCGCGTTTATCGATGTTTACGCTCTTCGTCAAGTTTTGCGGCCGTCGTTGTATACACGTCGCCCGGGGTTGACTCGCGTGGACGATAATTGTTCGAGTGATCGAAAAATTTTCCGACTCTCGGACCCTGAAGGCACAAAAATTTTGGTCGAGGCGTTCAACGTCCGAGGTTCTCGAGCCGCTGAGGGTTCGTCGATCGAGCGAGTCGGACGGTCGACGCCGCTCCCGGGACCCTTTACGCAAATTTATTTTCGCGCACTTTCATTTTCCTCGCAATGATAGCGGCAATAATGGCAATCGCGCGTTTATCGATGTTTACGCTCTTCGTCAAGTTTTGCGGCCGTCGTTGTATACACGTCGCCCGGGGTTGACTCGCGTGGACGATAATTGTTCGAGTGATCGAAAAATTTTCCGACTCTCGGACCCTGAACGCACAAAAATTTTGGTCGAGGCGTTCAACGTCCGAGGTTCTCGAGCCGCTGAGGGTTCGTCGATCGAGCGAGTCGGACGGTCGACGCCGCTCCCGGGACCCTTTACGCAAATTTATTTTCGCGCACTTTCATTTTCCTCGCAATGATAGCGGCAATAATGGCAATCGCGCGTTTATCGATATTTACGCTCTTCGTCAAGTTTTGCGGCCGTCGTTGTATACACGTCGCCCGGGGTTGACTCGCGTGGACGATAATTGTTCGAGTGATCGAAAAATTTTCCGACTCTCGGACCCTGAACGCACAAAAATTTTGGTCGAGGCGTTCAACGTCCGAGGTTCTCGAGCCGCTGAGGGTTCGTCGATCGAGCGAGTCGGACGGTCGACGCCGCTCCCGGGACCCTTTACGCAAATTTATTTTCGCGCACTTTCATTTTCCTCGCAATGATAGCGGCAATAATGGCAATCGCGCGTTTATCGATGTTTACGCTCTTCGTCAAGTTTTGCGGCCGTCGTTGTATACACGTCGCCCGGGGTTGACTCGCGTGGACGATAATTGTTCGAGTGATCGAAAAATTTTCCGACTCTCGGACCCTGAACGCACAAAAATTTTGGTCGAGGCGTTCAACGTCCGAGGTTCTCGAGCCGCTGAGGGTTCGTCGATCGAGCGAGTCGGACGGTCGACGCCGCTCCCGGGACCCTTTACGCAAATTTATTTTCGCGCACTTTCATTTTCCTCGCAATGATAGCGGCAATAATGGCAATCGCGCGTTTATCGATGTTTACGCTCTTCGTCAAGTTTTGCGGCCGTCGTTGTATACACGTCGCCCGGGGTTGACTCGCGTGGACGATAATTGTTCGAGTGATCGAAAAATTTTCCGACTCTCGGACCCTGAACGCACAAAAATTTTGGTCGAGGCGTTCAACGTCCGAGGTTCTCGAGCCGCTGAGGGTTCGTCGATCGAGCGAGTCGGACGGTCGACGCCGCTCCCGGGACCCTTTACGCAAATTTATTTTCGCGCACTTTCATTTTCCTCGCAATGATAGCGGCAATAATGGCAATCGCGCGTTTATCGATGTTTACGCTCTTCGTCAAGTTTTGCGGCCGTCGTTGTATACACGTCGCCCGGGGTTGACTCGCGTGGACGATAATTGTTCGAGTGATCGAAAAATTTTCCGACTCTCGGACCCTGAACGCACAAAAATTTTGGTCGAGGCGTTCAACGTCCGAGGTTCTCGAGCCGCTGAGGGTTCGTCGATCGAGCGAGTCGGACGGTCGACGCCGCTCCCGGGACCCTTTACGCAAATTTATTTTCGCGCACTTTCATTTTCCTCGCAATGATAGCGGCAATAATGGCAATCGCGCGTTTATCGATATTTACGCTCTTCGTCAAGTTTTGCGGCCGTCGTTGTATACACGTCGCCCGGGGTTGACTCGCGTGGACGATAATTGTTCGAGTGATCGAAAAATTTTCCGACTCTCGGACCCTGAACGCACAAAAATTTTGGTCGAGGCGTTCAACGTCCGAGGTTCTCGAGCCGCTGAGGGTTCGTCGATCGAGCGAGTCGGACGGTCGACGCCGCTCCCGGGACCCTTTACGCAAATTTATTTTCGCGCACTTTCATTTTCCTCGCAATGATAGCGGCAATAATGGCAATCGCGCGTTTATCGATGTTTACGCTCTTCGTCAAGTTTTGCGGCCGTCGTTGTATACACGTCGCCCGGGGTTGACTCGCGTGGACGATAATTGTTCGAGTGATCGAAAAATTTTCCGACTCTCGGACCCTGAACGCACAAAAATTTTGGTCGAGGCGTTCAACGTCCGAGGTTCTCGAGCCGCTGAGGGTTCGTCGATCGAGCGAGTCGGACGGTCGACGCCGCTCCCGGGACCCTTTACGCAAATTTATTTTCGCGCACTTTCATTTTCCTCGCAATGATAGCGGCAATAATGGCAATCGCGCGTTTATCGATGTTTACGCTCTTCGTCAAGTTTTGCGGCCGTCGTTGTATACAC
>CAXDIM010000113.1:0-2500 GCA_963989365.1 Rhimphoctona megacephalus | reverse complement strand
AATTTATTTTCGCGCACTTTCATTTTCCTCGCAATGATAGCGGCAATAATGGCAATCGCGCGTTTATCGATGTTTACGCTCTTCGTCAAGTTTTGCGGCCGTCGTTGTATACACGTCGCCCGGGGTTGACTCGCGTGGACGATAATTGTTCGAGTGATCGAAAAATTTTCCGACTCTCGGACCCTGAACGCACAAAAATTTTGGTCGAGGCGTTCAACGTCCGAGGTTCTCGAGCCGCTGAGGGTTCGTCGATCGAGCGAGTCGGACGGTCGACGCCGCTCCCGGGACCCTTTACGCAAATTTATTTTCGCGCACTTTCATTTTCCTCGCAATGATAGCGGCAATAATGGCAATCGCGCGTTTATCGATGTTTACGCTCTTCGTCAAGTTTTGCGGCCGTCGTTGTATACACGTCGCCCGGGGTTGACTCGCGTGGACGATAATTGTTCGAGTGATCGAAAAATTTCCGACTCTCGGACCCTGAACGCACAAAAATTTTGGTCGAGGCGTTCAACGTCCGAGGTTCTCGAGCCGCTGAGGGTTCGTCGATCGAGCGAGTCGGACGGTCGACGCCGCTCCCGGGACCCTTTACGCAAATTTATTTTCGCGCACTTTCATTTTCCTCGCAATGATAGCGGCAATAATGGCAATCGCGCGTTTATCGATATTTACGCTCTTCGTCAAGTTTTGCGGCCGTCGTTGTATACACGTCGCCCGGGGTTGACTCGCGTGGACGATAATTGTTCGAGTGATCGAAAAATTTTCCGACTCTCGGACCCTGAACGCACAAAAATTTTGGTCGAGGCGTTCAACGTCCGAGGTTCTCGAGCCGCTGAGGGTTCGTCGATCGAGCGAGTCGGACGGTCGACGCCGCTCCCGGGACCCTTTACGCAAATTTATTTTCGCGCACTTTCATTTTCCTCGCAATGATAGCGGCAATAATGGCAATCGCGCGTTTATCGATGTTTACGCTCTTCGTCAAGTTTTGCGGCCGTCGTTGTATACACGTCGCCCGGGGTTGACTCGCGTGGACGATAATTGTTCGAGTGATCGAAAAATTTTCCGACTCTCGGACCCTGAACGCACAAAAATTTTGGTCGAGGCGTTCAACGTCCGAGGTTCTCGAGCCGCTGGCGGTTCGTCGATCGAGCGAGTCGGACGGTCGACGCCGCTCCCGGGACCCTTTACGCAAATTTATTTTCGCGCACTTTCATTTTCCTCGCAATGATAGCGGCAATAATGGCAATCGCGCGTTTATCGATATTTACGCTCTTCGTCAAGTTTTGCGGCCGTCGTTGTATACACGTCGCCCGGGGTTGACTCGCGTGGACGATAATTGTTCGAGTGATCGAAAAATTTTCCGACTCTCGGACCCTGAACGCACAAAAATTTTGGTCGAGGCGTTCAACGTCCGAGGTTCTCGAGCCGCTGAGGGTTCGTCGATCGAGCGAGTCGGACGGTCGACGCCGCTCCCGGGACCCTTTACGCAAATTTATTTTCGCGCACTTTCATTTTCCTCGCAATGATAGCGGCAATAATGGCAATCGCGCGTTTATCGATGTTTACGCTCTTCGTCAAGTTTTGCGGCCGTCGTTGTATACACGTCGCCCGGGGTTGACTCGCGTGGACGATAATTGTTCGAGTGATCGAAAAATTTTCCGACTCTCGGACCCTGAACGCACAAAAATTTTGTCGAGGCGTTCAACGTCCGAGGTTCTCGAGCCGCTGAGGGTTCGTCGATCGAGCGAGTCGGACGGTCGACGCCGCTCCCGGGACCCTTTACGCAAATTTATTTTCGCGCACTTACATTTTCCTCGCAATGATAGCGGCAATAATGGCAATCGCGCGTTTATCGATATTTACGCTCTTCGTCAAGTTTTGCGGCCGTCGTTGTATACACGTCGCCCGGGGTTGACTCGCGTGGACGATAATTGTTCGAGTGATCGAAAAATTTTCCGACTCTCGGACCCTGAACGCACAAAAATTTTGGTCGAGGCGTTCAACGTCCGAGGTTCTCGAGCCGCTGAGGGTTCGTCGATCGAGCGAGTCGGACGGTCGACGCCGCTCCCGGGACCCTTTACGCAAATTTATTTTCGCGCACTTTCATTTTCCTCGCAATGATAGCGGCAATAATGGCAATCGCGCGTTTATCGATATTTACGCTCTTCGTCAAGTTTTGCGGCCGTCGTTGTATACACGTCGCCCGGGGTTGACTCGCGTGGACGATAATTGTTCGAGTGATCGAAAAATTTTCCGACTCTCGGACCCTGAACGCACAAAAATTTTGGTCGAGGCGTTCAACGTCCGAGGTTCTCGAGCCGCTGAGGGTTCGTCGATCGAGCGAGTCGGACGGTCGACGCCGCTCCCGGGACCCTTTACGCAAATTTATTTTCGCGCACTTTCATTTTCTCGCAATGATAGCGGCAATAATGGCAATCGCGCGTTTATCGATGTTTACGCTCTTCGTCAAGTTTTGCGGCCGTCGTTGTATACACGTCGC